>JANBXA010000114.1:10645000-10665000 GCA_030556225.1 Cricetiscus sungorus
TTTTGTTTTTTGTTTTTAAGATAGAGGCTCTAACTATATAGCCGTGATTGGCCTTGAACTCACTTTGTAGACCAGGCTGATCTTGAATTTAAAGAGATCCACCTGCCTCTTCCCTTCAAGTGCTGGGATTAAAGGCGTGTGCCACCACACCTGGCCTTGGTTTTAAAAGTTGTAATGAAAAGAGTTGTCTATATGGTAGAAAATACCAGAAAGCATAAATGCTAACAAGCCTAGTTTATGAAGCAGTTGTACACGAGAAAATTAAAGCAACCCAGCCTTTCCTACACATTTCTACATCACAATGCTCCCTTGTTCCCTTTACTTTTTAGGAAGTTGGAAGTAATACTAAACGTGCTTCTGGACATGGTGTTAACATGGAGCTTTTGCTGAGAGTTTGCATTACACAGAAACCATGGTTCGACTGACTCTGGATTTAATCGCCAAAAACAGCAATCTTAAACCCCGAAAAGAAGAAACCATCGCACAGTGCCTGAAGAAAATAACACACATAAATTTTTCAGACAGAAATATAGATTCAATTGTAAGACCTTTAAATTGTTTTGTTTTTGCACAGTTAGCAATATAGACTATTGGTTTGAGGGCATACTCAATATAGTAATTCTATTTTAATTAAACTTGTTAACTATATTTTTCCTGGGAAGCTTTATATTATATTTCTATTTTAATTTCCTTCTTTGGGTACTTAGCATATTAAGTTTCTATAAACTACAGCATTGTGTTTTCCAAGTATCTGTTAGATGTATGTTGCTGTTTCCCTGGAATATGCTTATGTTTGCATTGCAAACAGGATTTGGAAAACTGTTGCTTTTGTATCACTCCAGAGCCTTGGAATACTTTTTTTTAACATCAAAATGTTAAGAAATAAGCTAGGAACTTGTCTGTAACCCCAGCACTCCTGAGGCAGCAGGATTTCAAGTTCAAAACCAGCCTGAGCTATAGAGTGAGACCTGTCTTGTGGTGGGGGAGGGGGATGAGAATTCAAAAATTCAACAGTGTATCCAAGATCCAAGGCCCTGTGTTTAATGCCCACTCACCCCTTCTCTCCAATCAAAGTTCAAAGGTAAAGTTTTGGAATACAGTTTAATCATGTCAGTATGCGTTACTCTGGTTTCTCTGTGTAGTCCTGGCTGTCTTGGCTTGTTTTGTTTCTTTTTTGAGACAGGGTCTCTCTATGTAGTCTTGGCTATCCCAAAACTCCATCTGCACACCAGGCTGTCCTTGAACTCACAGAAATCCACCTGCCTTTGTCTCCCCAGTGCTGGGGTGAAAGATGTTTTGAAACCCTGTCTGGCTACTCGTATGATTACAATAGTGTCTCATAATAAACCACCGTTTTCATTTCTATGAAGTCTGCAAGATATTACAATGAAATGAGAGTTCAGGTTTTTTTTGTTTGTTTGTTTTTTAAATCCTCCCCCTTTTGTTTGAAACGGGGTCTCATTCTCTTACTCTGGCTGGCTTGGGGCTCACCATGTAGACCAGGTGGTCTTGAACTTAAAGAGATCCACCTACTCCATCCACTTTAGTGATGAGTTCAAAGTAGTGCGCCACCATCCCTGGCTTTAATCCATTACTCTTTACTATTGGATGGTTTCTCGTTTTCAGTGTTAGAAGCGGTAACAGTTTCATTCCAATCTGACAGAAAGATTAAGCTTGGCTTTATAATGTTTGGACAATAATTTGTTCATTGTTCCGACTTTTAGGAGAGTCTCTAATTGCTTCCAAGGAAAATTGCTCAAGAAATGCAATTTTAATGGAAAAGTTACAGAATCCTAAAGCCCCACATTCCTCTATGATCATTACAATCTTATTTTGAGTGTGCTAAGCACAGAGAGATGTTACTTTATAAGAGCCTTAGGGGGATTTGCAGAATGCCAAAGTAAACATTTCTTAAAACTCAACTTTTTGAGCTTTCAGGGGAAAATAAATAGGGCCTGTTTTGTTTTCTTTTCAGGACGACCTCTCTCTTTGCAAAAACCTGAGTGTTTTATATTTATATGATAACCGCATTAGTAACATCACTAACCTGAATTGTTCCACAAATCTGACACACTTGTACCTGCAGAATAATTGCATTTCCTGCATCGAGAACCTCAGGTCACTAAAGAAACTAGAAAAACTGTAAGTGCTTTTATTTGTAAATCCTCTTAACTGCTAGCTTGCTTTCTTTCTTGTGCATACTCTATGCAAGCAAGTATTTCCAATGATTACATTAGGTTGCAAAGCTAAAGTGAATGTATGATTATGATTAAGTCTGATTCTCACAAATTTCATGGAACAGTCTCACTTTTAATTTTACTCTATTATATGTAATATACTCATATATAATATAATTTATTAAACCCAATAAGGTGGGCATAGTGGCTCATACTTGTAATCCCAGCTCTCAGGAGTCTGGGCCTAGAAGATTTCTAGACATTCAAGGCTAGCCTGGGCTACATAATGAGTCCTATCTCAAAAAATCAAACAGCTTGATCTACCTGTATTTGGTGGGGAGAGTAAATTGTCTAATGATCTACTGGGGATAAAGCATTCTCACATAAGTTCAGTTGACTCATTTTCATGGAGCTCAGGTGGGTTCTGTGCTCTTCACAATCACAAAGGGGCTTTGATTTCAAAAGGCTAAGGTCATAAACCGATATAGATTTGATTGTTTAAAGTGATATTACTAGGGCGGTTAGAGAGATTGCTCAGTGGTTAATTGTACGCACTGCTCTCACAGAGAACCCGAGTTCTCTGTGTAACTCCAGCACCAGGGGATCTGATGCCCTCACACACACACACACACACACACATACACAGAGAGAGAGAGAGAGAGAGAGAGAGAGAGAGAGAGAGAGAGGGAGAGGGAGAGGGAGAGGGAGGGAGGGAGAGAGAGAGGGAGGGAGAGAGAGAGGGAGGGAGGGGGAGGGAGAGGGAGAGTATGCACATACACCCATATACATAAATTAAAACTAAAATCTTTTTTAAATTTATCATTACTAGACAATGAAGACCGACAGGTCCAACTTCCCTGATTGGATAGCTAGCATGTTTTTCTAAAAGTGAGCTGTGGTCTTCAGAAGGGGGTAGAACCGTGTGATAGGCAAACTCTCCCTAAATGCAGGCTACTGAGATCCCATCTAAATATCCAAGCAGACGGTGGGAATGAGGTCCAGAAACTGTTGATCAACCCATATCTGGGTAACTCTTCTACACCCTGAGGTATGGGAGACTGCTTCAATCTCTCACTGAAAAAGCTGGAGTTCATATGTTATATGTCAATATGAATATTATATATGAAATATCCTAATGAAGCCCACTGGTTTGTACAATTAATCAATGCTAACTGAAAAATGTAAAAAGTTGACGTATTCTAGACCAAATCAAGTGCAACAATACAGTTTGTGATTTAGATGAGGCCTGCATAGCTTCAACAGAAAGGTAACATTCTGTGCATATATTTTTTTATCTGTGTGTGTATGTGTTGTGTGTGCACGCACACACGTGCCCACATTCTTGTGTGTGAAAGCAGGTATAAGCATGTGGCGGTCAGAGAACAATCTCCAGGGTTGGTCCTCACCTCCCATCCCGTTTGAGGCTTCATGTGCCAGGCTGGCTGACCCGTGAGCTTCTGAGAATTCTGTCTCCATCTACCATCTCACCCAAGGAGCTCTAGGATTGCAGGACCACGTTGTGTGGGTTCTAAGGATTCAAACTAAGGTCCTCGCGCTGGCAAAACAAGTTTACCCAGTGCCCGCCTGCCTTGCCCTTCTCGCTATAGTTTTATCAGCCTTAAAGCCCACAGCATTCTCAGAAAATCTATTTGAAGCCATGTCTGTTTTGCAGGTATCTGGGAGGCAATTACATCGCAGTAATAGAAGGTCTGGAAGGACTAGAAGAACTAAGAGAGCTTCATGTTGAGAGTCAGAGGCTTCCCCTGGGAGAGAAGCTTCTGTTTGACCCCAGGAGTCTCCGTTCGCTGGCAGTAAGGCCATACTGAAAGTCTGGGCAGACTGCAGTGATGGATAGGTCCCGGTGGATGGGGAGGGTGTATTGGAGTGTGTGCATGCTCTTCCTGTTTATCTGCCCACTGAAAGCTTGAGGGTCGGCGTTGATTTCCTCGTGCAGTCTCTCAGTATGATGGACAGCACTGTAAAGCAGTGCCTACCTTTCTAACTCAAAGGACTGAGAGGAGTGTGTGAACAGGTTATGTGAACTGAAGTTCTAATTCAGGCCCACAATAAGGGTGTTGCTGACTCTCATGGTTCACGGTTTTAAATTTGGGGAGAACTTTAAAGAGGAGGGATTGGACAATTACGTGGCAAGCTTTGTTTTTAGGGTTTTATTTTTTAGATACGAGCTCAGGCTGCCACCAGCCTCCCAAAGCCTGGAGTTGTGGGTGTGTACACAAACTCAGGTTTGTGGCCCGGGCTATGTGGCTGGACAGCCAGTCTTTAAGGAGGTGCTATTGAGGTTAGATGCAGAACTCACCTGTGAGATTCGCTGGTAGTCCTAATATCCACATGGGTCTTTGTCACACTGCCTTCAGTTCTGGGCTAGGAGATTTATAAAGGGAACAGAGTTGTACGGGTTTCATCAGTTTTGATTTAGAGGGCCCAGGAAAGGAAGGAGCTTGTTTCTTAGACAAGTGAGAAGTGGTCCTTTGAGTTAGACAGGAAAGCAGTGGTCCAGTTGTCATGCCACCCACTCCCCATGGACTGTATTGTGTTGTCACAAGCGGCCACAGCTCAACCTCAATGGCACACATAGACCAACCCCACCGAGGGGGCAACTAGACATGTTACCAATCAGTTCCCTGGGGCTTCTGTTCTCCCTGGGTAGAAAGCATAGGAGCAAGGAGAAGCTGTGCAAGCCTGGTCTTTGGCGGCTGTTTGCTTTATGAAGTGAATTGCAGCAGTAGGAACTGGGCCTCGGACCTGGTGCGTACTAAGGAGAAGCCATGGAAATGCTCCGGTGTCCGTAGCCCTGTTTTTACTCTGTTCTTTGAGACAAGGTCTCATTAAATTTGCCCAGGAAGGCCTTGACCTGAGTCAAGACCCGGGAGGCCTTGAACTTGTGATCCTTCTGCCTCCATCTCCTGAGTGATGAAGATTATAGGCTCTTGGTAGCTCCATGATAGACAGTGGTGAGCTTTGGTCTGGGGACCCTTAACTCTTTAAGTATTACAGCTCTCACAAAGGCCTATGAAGTTGTGGTTCTGTAGCCCTTGAAACCACTGATGTGGCAGCTTCTGGGTATCAGGGTTCCTCAGCCCTTGAGTGCAGCCAGCGTTAACAGCTCTTGGGACTGGACGTCTGAGATCCTTGTCGCTAAAGGTTTGGCAGTTCTTGAGAACGCTTCCAATGCCCAGGCCCTTCAGCTTCTCCTCTGTAGCTCGTTCAGTATCCTTAAAGTTAGCTTCCCTCCTCTTCATCCGCCACACATCCTCTCTTCCCCTTTTCCTGCACTGGCCACACTCTCAAACTGCCCAGCTGCCTCTGCGGCTGTCAGCATGCAGCTAGCGGCCTTGCCACTCTTGCAGCCCTACCTGTCAATTGCTCAGTTATTGCAGGTGCTGCTTGCTGTTTCTGCAGCTCCCTTCTTGCATTGCCATTTCAGCTACCAATAGGCAAAAAAGGGAACCCAGTGTGCCACGGTGGTGAGGAACACTGCCGCCCATCTCCCAGCTGGCTCAGTAAGTGAACTGGTTCACATAGCCACAAAAAGGATGCTTAGACCCATCACAGCACATCTTACAGGCAAATGAAGGTCTGTGTTTGCACACTCTGCATAGAAATGGAGATTTGGGTTTGCATCAATCACTGCTTTGCGTGTTTAGCATCAGTGACAGTGGTCCCTCTGCTGGACCAAGAGGAGCAATTGCTTCCTCTTGCCTCCATGGAAACGGTTGCAAGGTCATCTATAGTTCACAGAGGTTTGTGTCGGCAAAATATCTGGTATCAACTATTTGAAACAGTCCTGCACCTCTAGAGGTAGGGCAATGACAGTGGTCATCGTGCCATTTTCTCAAGGTATCCATGAGTGTTAAAAGTAGTTGATGCTGGTTAGTATATGGGTGCTCTGGCTAGGTAGTTGGTAGGTATACCCTTTGCTAAAGGTTGTCAGGCAAGAGAGAGTCCAACAGCTCCAGTTAGGAGTCAAATTGTACCCTCCCCCAGTATCTTCTGCTTATTTATGGAAAATGCCCACCAGGAGGAATCCTTGTGGCAGGGCCTGTACGGCCTTGTTAGCACTAACAGTGATCTTGTCAGACCCCAGCACCTCCGACAGGCATTGTCTTTCTTTGTTTTCTCTCAGAACAACACTGAAAACCTTTTTGCCAGCTTAGTTTTTGCACAGATTCAAGCAGATTCTGAAATTCTAAATATTTAAGCATTATTTTTTTAGTTATCTTATCTTAAAAAGTACTAGTGGCAGGATCAGAAAAGGCCAGTGTTTGTGTGTGTGTGTGGGGGGGGGGGCGGGAATACAGCCAAAGCCCATTATATCATATACAAAAATTCATAATGGGTTATATTCCTTTGTACAAATAATAGAAACTCATATCTTCTAAATGTCAGGAATCTTTTCTGAAGGTTGACTATATATTGCTGTCTTGGTGGATGGAGTTGTCAGAGATTCCCAAGCCTCAGATATTTAATATTGCCATATAGTACACTTATATTTTCCTCTTATTAGCTAACACTGACATTATTATTATCTCAGTGCCTTCTGAACAAATAAATTGTCAAGAGAAAACTAAAGAGGGAAAGATAAAAGTAAAAGCCAGATGTCCTTCCACGTCAGGCCACCTAACTTTTTCCCTCTATGATATCCAGCACAGAGCACTCATGTGCTTGAGCTGCAGTAAACATTTTGTCTACTCTGAGCTGTCATTTTTACTGCCTGTTTTTTTGTTACTTTATATGGTATCCTGGAGGAGGAACATAGAGCTTGTGGAGCGAACTAGAGGCGAGAGTCAGCTACAACACACTAGGGTTCCAAAAGTTCATATGAGAGCGTTGGCACAGTCTGTGCCTTTGTTTCTTGCTTACAAAGCACCCCGAAGCTGTCAGGACTGAGGACCGTGCGTCTATCTATAGTGCCTAGGTGACTTACTGAAGCTAACATTGTCGTTTTCCTTCCAGAAATCCCTCTCTATTTTGAATATCAGCAACAATAACATTGACGACATCAGAGATTTAGAGACGCTGGAGAATCTTAATCACCTGATCGCTGTTGACAACCAGCTGACGCACGTGAAGGTAATGTGCCGGGAGTCAGCCTCAAGTGCTCTTGGCACTGTGGTTTTAAGATGCGCTTAGAAATACTTATAAAATGTTGCCAGGCATTGGTGGCACACGCTTTAATCCCAGCACTTGGGAGGCAGAGGCAGGCAAATCTTTGTGAGTTCAAGGCCAGCCTGGTCTACAGAGCGAGTTCCAGGACAGGCTCCAAAGCTACAGAGAAACCTTGTCTCGAAAAACCAAAACAAAAAACAAAAATAAACAAACAAAAAATACTTATAAAATGTCACCTTTTAAAGAACTATTCTGTATTTATTCTAGAATTATCTTCTCAATTTCTACCTCTTACATATAACCATTTGTGTCTTCCCCGTTTTCTTCTCCATATTCAACACCTCCATATTTTGCCAACTAAATGCAAATTTCTCTGAGGAGCTACGGGCTTTTTTCTGCCTACATTATTTGTCCATCAAGCTTTTTATTTTTTAAAGTCTATTATTTATTTATCTATTTATTTTTTCTGAGACAGGGTTTCTCTGTCTCAGCTTTGGAGGCTGTCCTGGAACTAGCTCTGTAGACCAAACTGGACTCTGAACTCACAGAGAGCCTCTGCCTCCTGAGTGCTGGGATTAAGGCGTGCGCCACCAACGTCCAGCTAAGCATTTTCTTTTAGAGGCAAAGTTTCTTCTTCTTTAACTCTGTGCTTCCAATGGATGAGTTTCTAGGAGCTGTTACCACTCTTAGCCATCCCCTGATGTTATGTGGAAAAGTGCAGAGATAGTAACTTATTCTAATTTGCACTAGTGAAGTCCATGTCTTATTATATTGTAACATACCATGTCAGTACGTTGATCATTCATTCAGCTGTGTGTCTGGCATTGTTCTACAGAGGAAGTGAAGATTCAGTTCCATGACTCAAGAATGTACAACTTAAACATAGTAGCACATACCTGTAATCCCAACACTTGAAAGACAAAGATAGTGTGACTGATAAAAGTTCAAGGCCAGCCTGATCTACATAACAAGGCTGCCTCAAAAAAGAAAAAAAAAAAAAAAAGAAAAGAAAAGAAAGAAAGCTAGATGGTGAACATGCCAGGCATAAGAGATAACAGATGTATTTCTCTGAGACACTCTGGGATGTTCAAAGGCCCAAAAAAGAGGTCAGTTCACTGTGGTAGGACTGCAGGGCTAGTCCACCTTTGTGATACATCACAGGTGTCCAAAAGAGTTAGTGACACAGAAGCAACACTACAATGTGAGATCAGAAAGGCAGGCACATCGCTTCTTGGCATTTTGGCTAAGACCAAGTGCAGACAGACAGACATAGGAGCCAGGTCACAAGGACCTCACAGGACACAATTATGACCTAATTCTAACTGCAGAGACATCAGTCATCGGAAAGAACGTATTTTTCAAAAGGATTTTGAAAAGCAATGAGTTTCAAGAATAAAAGCAAAGCTAAGCTCTGGGAAGCTATTAGAGGCAACAAGTAAGATCATGTGTTCGAGAAAAGGAAATGATGGTTGCTTGGAGATGGAGAGGGGTGGGTGTGTGGGGTGTATTTTTAGGTAGAACCCATAGAATTTTCAGGGTGCAAGAATAAAATGTTAAGCACTCTATGCTAGCTTAAACAAAGTAAAGACATAGAAAAACTTATTCAATGACATTATAGCAGAAATCTCCCCTAATCTAGGGAAAGAAATACATATCCAAAAAGACAGGACAAGAAAAATGACTCGTTCACGTTGTAGTATAGTTAAAATGTCAAAAGTATAGAACAAAGAAGGGATATTGAAATCTGCAAGAGAAATGTCAAGTTGCTTATAAAATATGAACCTATTAGAAAAATGTGCAAAAAAAAATACCTAGACTCAATTTATTGAAATCTGAATATAGATCCTGCCCAGGATATATCTGAATGAGATTTTGTGCTTTAAATCTTCTCCTGAGGGCTTAGTCAAAGATGGTCTTGGAGCACAGCATCTGAATATTAACTTATTTCTTTGTATGTATTCTGAATCCAAGATCTCTATGTTATGGCTTCAAGTTTGCCATTCTTTTTGCCCTAACCTGCTGGTAAACGCTATGCCTTGGGGAAGAGGTCTCTCATGCCATGAATAAGGTCACTGACTTTATCCAAAAGGTTGTCAGCAACAGACAGCTTTGTGCCATGGGGAAAAGGCAGCCATCGTTAGAGAAGGCAAGGCACCACGATAATTACCCGAAGTGCTCAGCAGTTAGAGCAGCTGCCTCTGACACTGGCAGACCCATAAATGAGCCAGCTGAGTGTAGTTACCACATGTGAAGTAGGGTGTGAAAATGCTTGCTTCTGCTGAAAACTTAGGGCATCTCTAAAAATAAAAATTCAGAATTTCAATTCAAATATATAATTACAAATGAACTCTATAGCCACTCATCTTGTTAAATAATCATAATAGATTCTAATAATAAGTAATTATTGCATTATTATAAGAAATCCTATTAATCTTCAGGGATTTTTATGTAGTATCATAAAGTAGAAACTAATAGCATTTACGGTATATTTTGGCATGGAAAATCATTGTTTAAAAAGTAGAAAAATAATGATCTCTTGGAATGATTATTACTAAGTCTTCCAATCAAGATTTCAACTTGAACAATAAAAAAGAAGACTAGCTATCAAGAGGAATTTTTCTAAAAACACATGTAGGGAAAAAATACTACAAATCCCACCAGGCTACTGAAATCTTTGTGCTCTGTGGGGATGGGGGGAGAAAACAAAGAATTGAGTTGCTAGGAAACACAGACACTCATGGACCATGACGGTGTCCTCATTTACTGATGGCCTAGAGGAAGTGAGTGCATTAGAAGCCAAGGCACAGCCACGGGGCTTCAGAACATAGATAGCCATAGCTTCTGTCTCTGCCTACCTGGAACCCCATCTCTCCCCAGACCTAGAGCTGTCAGGGAGGTCTTCCTTCCACTGCGTTGCTCTCAGCCTGCCCTCATCTCTCCAACACTGATCCAGGTCATGGACTTGTAGGCAAGAATAAATTAAGAGGGTGGGTAAGATGCCGAACAGGAAGTGCGAGAAAGAAACCATCTTTCCTTCTCTACCCTTGAATAAAGAATGTCCCCACAAGCCACTCTGTGCTACCTCTCGCCTTTAATTCCTATCCTGCTTCTGACACCACATCCTCTGTCCTCTATTATTTCTTCATCTCCCTTCATTCATTGAAAAAAACCTACCCTGCGGCTGTGCCAGCCAGGCAGTGGTGGAGACAACAGTCGGTCCTTGAGAAACTCTTAGAATTAAAGGGAAGGAAAACATTCAGCATGTGATCACCAGGGAAAAAGTAGAGTAAAATTTGCACCAGTGCCACGAGGGGAAGTGGGGAAGTGGGTGGTCCCGGACGCTTGTAGTGGGAAGATTGGCATTGGTCGGTGAGGACGACTGCCTTCCTTGAGGAAAGATAGCTGAAGTGAGATCTTAGAGAAGACTCACAGGCCAGGCAATGGCCCCCAAGGCAAACATAGCATTTCAAACAGGGGCACAGGAAGCTGAGAGCGGAAGGCAGAACCAGCCCAAAGAAAAGCTGTGGGCAGACCAGCTGCCTTGGCTGTAACAGCATTTTTCTAAGAGCACCAGCAGCCACTGAAAGTGTGAAGCAATTAGATGTTAGCATTCCAAAAGACTCTGCCAGTTACTAGCGTGTGAAGGACAGATGGGAAGAACCCAGGCCAACTAAGAAATGAGAAGTAGTGGAAACTGTAACATCGGGGCTGGAAAGCAGTGAACAAAGCAGGGAGTGTTTGGAGAACAAAGTGACGAGACTTGGTTCTGAGTTGGATATAGGGGCCCTAGAGCAGAGTAAACAAGACGTGGAACACTCTGGCGTCGGGTTTGGGGAACAAGGAGGCCGTGAATGTTTATCACGCAGAGCTGGAGTGTCTTTGAGACACAACAGAAAAACAAACAGCTGTATGTGTGAGGCTCCATACAGCACAGAGACTGTCAATGCAAATGCCGCCACGGATGCAAACACGGAAGGAGGAATTGTTTTCTGTGAAGCTTTAAGCAAATGGGTGTAGCGGTGGGCTACAGGAGGAAAACTTGCCTCTGTGGATGTAGCCTCTTCTGTGAGCAGATGTCAAGTATAGAAAAGCACAGGTTCCTGGAGGCTCTGTGTAGCCTATGGAATGGAGAACCACTCGGGATGAGTGGTCCACAGATTATGATGCCCCAAAGAACCGAGACGTAAAAATCCCATGCTTGGTAGCATTTGATTCCCTGATAAGGCTCTCAGGGTCTGTTCAGCCCGTGGGAGTGCCCAGTGGTTGAGAAAAGGAATCAATCGGTCCAAACCGTAGCAGCCAACAGCGGAGTCAAGACTTCTTCCCCAGACACGATGCTCAGGACGTGCACTTAGACAAGGTTAAAGTTACATTTCTTGTGTGTGTGTGTGTGTGTGTGTGTGTGTGTGTGTGTGTATAGCATGTATGTTGTGCAGAGGACAACTTATAAGAGGCTTCCCCTTCAGTCACGTGGGACCCCAAAGCTGAACCCAGGTAGTCAGGCTTGATGGCAAGCTCTCTAACCCGCAGCACACGCTTTGGCCGGCTGTGTCCTGATTGGTAATTGGCAATGAATGCACATAGGCCCAGCTGTGTCTGTTGGGGACAAACCAAGCCACGCAGAGGTGATCCCAATGGTTGTGGTGAGACTCTGGGAGTCTGGGTAGCTGGTACACTAGGTCCTAGCACTTACCCACTGAGCCGTTTCCCCCCTCCCCCCCCCCCCCCCCGTAAAGAACGGACTGAGGTCATCTACTGAGGAAGAGAAGAAAGAGAAGTTTCAAGCCTGATGATGATGATGATGATGATGATGAAGAAGATGGCAAATCTTAACTCATGGGACTCTACTTTAAATGACATTCCATGACTTTTTTGTTTTGCGGTTCTTTCTTGTAACCTCCTTAAACAGGCATGTATTAATGTATAAAAACACCAAATATTTTAATGATTCATAGTTCAGCATACATTTATACAAGTGGCCTGTGAGTAGGGGTTGAGTCATGAGCTTCAGCATGCCAACACCATCCAAGTTGCTAATGCTATACAAAGTCAACTACATGTCCAAAGCCGCAAACAAAACAAAACTTGGAAGAAAAACAACACAAATCCTTAATCTTTGCCACAGTTTTTATGTCTGCAAAGTTTGCCAAATCAATAGAACGACCTGAGTTCATCCCACAGTCAGATTCATTGGTGATTGCTTCATTGGTTTTCTGATGGCCATTTATCATGAGGTATAGAACCTTCAGAATGAATGGGAAAAATAAAAAACTTGTCACGCTCGCCTCTTCTATAAACTAAATGTTTGATTTATAATACACAAATGAACAAACCACCATAGCCTGTCATGTTTTCTTAGTTACTAATTTATTCAACCTCAGCTCAATATTGATCCTGGCAAGCAAGCAAGGCCCAAAGATAAATTTATTCATTCTACGCTTTAGTCAGGAACAAGCCAAAAATTATAGATTTTCTCAGGCAGATGATGACAGGCAGTCAGAGGGATGACAAATGGCTGTCTTTAGACTTAGGAAGGACAGTTGGGCCAGACGTTCCCGATAAAGATTGGAGCGTGCTGGTCAAATACAGGTTCATCACCGTCATCATTAAAGCAGAGAACATGGCCTGCTCCAGACACCCATGTGGGGCCAGGGTACCAGCCTGCAGGGGAAAGGGAATTGGCTCCTCCGAGTTTTGCGACACTCCTCTAAGCGATTGTGTGACATGATCATTTATCAAACAGAGACTGTCCAGGGAAGTGCCTGGTTCCTTGAGTAATTTATTGAAGGGCAAGAGAGTGAAAGCATTTTATGAAGGACAGGAAGGCAATGAACAACCGGAGCGTATCCAAAGGGTAATCGTATTTCAGAACAGGATTAGTTTAGCCTTAAGTAAACATACGCTGGAGGGAGAATGTCCAGGGTCATTTATCAAGTGACGAATAATTAACAAAACTCTAAGCGTTGTATTATCTGTATCAGTCTAAAGTTCTCTTGTAGTGGACATCATATGAAACACACAGCACATGGTCCCTTACTCGTGGCTTTTAGAGTAAGAGAAATATGGAACTCTTGCATAAAATAATCATGGCTATGTCAAATGTGGAACACATGTTTCAGAAAGAGCAAGATCTAAGGTCCAAGAATGAAGGCCGAGGTTGTAATGTTGGAGATCACTTTCTTACATGAAGCTAAACGACATGTTGGTCAATGGGTCAAAAGTTTAGTCTTTAAGTTTTGCTGAGAGTCAAAATTAAGAGACAGGGACTTAGCTGAAGGACAGCAGGGCAGGCAAAAAGGCAATAAATGGACATACATGCCCTTACTTGTTTTGTTCTGGGCACTTTATGTGCCATGGCAATTAATTCTAATTGTAGCCACTTTATAGATAAAGACAGTAAGCCAGGTGTGGTAGTACACACCTTTAATCCCAGCACTGGGGAGTCAGAAGCAGGTGGATCTCTGTGAGTTCTAGGCCAGCCTGGTCTACAGCCTGAGTGCCAGGCCAGTGAGGGCTAAATAATGAGACCCTATCAAAAAAGCAGCAAAAAAAAAAAAAAAAAAAAAAAAAAAATGTAACCACAGTAAGATTATAATTTCACAAGAAGTCCCCATGCCTCCCAAAGATTGGAAGGGCATGCAACAGCATGTTCAATGTGATCTTTGGGTGATAAACGGGCAAGTAATTATATTTTTTTTGTTTTGCAGTTTGACAGGATTTCCCCACATTCTTCATTAAAAAAAAAAAAAAAAAAAAAAAAAAAAAGGCAACCTCGTATGTTGCCTAGAATGCAGACAGCCAATGAGCTTTTTGGGAGGCTTACAGGAAGATGGGGAAGGAGCAGAATTGACTCAGAGGCAGCTGCATCACCAAAGACCCTCTCCTGCACACGTGACACAGGTGTGACACTCCTGAAATGTGGAAGCCTGGAGCACGGGCACAGCCTGTGCGCATCAACAGGCTGGCGCTCTGCTGCTCCCTGCTTCTTCCAGGCACAGCTAATGGAGTGTTTGCTCCCTGCCTTCCCATCACCTCAGTGTATAAACTCTCATGAACCCCGCTGAGAATGCGGTGTCTCCTGGAGGAAACGTGTTTTCTTAGCTACGGCTTGGGCTGATTCAAAGGCAACATGAGCAGTGCTGTGGTCCCTGTCTTAAGACATCACATCTTGCCTCCTCTTAAGCTAACCCACTGCTGACGTAGGCAAAGCCGGTGGTCACACACGCTCTGCTTGAGGAGCTAGAACTCCGTGAAAAGCAGTAGGCATAAGAAGTACTAACAGGAAATCCCATGCCTTCTGTTTTCTTCCCTGGTTATAGGATTTGGAGGTATTACTGAAAAAACTGCTGAAGCTGTGGAAAATGGATCTAAGTGGAAATCCTGTTTGTCTTAAACCAAAATACAGGGACAAACTCATACTGATGTCCAAGTCACTGGGTGAGTAGTGTTGTGCACTTGTCCAACTTTCTTGGAGAAAAGCACACTTGTTTGACTTTTAAGTTAATTCGTTATCAAGTTTTCAGAAATATACATCTAACACCCGGCTCCAGAAATTGGTCAGCTTAAATTTGTATGATTGAGTAATAGCAAAGGTAAAAACAGGAAGTAGTACTTGAAAACATTTCGATTCATAAATATACAACAGGCACATTTTTAGGAGAAAATGTGGCCACTACCTACAAAACTGGTTAGTCACCAATGTGTTAAACTTTCCTTTGAATGAGAAAAGGTCCCCGCCAGGCCCTTAGACTCCTTAGCTCTTGGTCCTGCAGATAAACAGATCAAAGTTTGCTCATGTGTCATTTGTGCCTCGTATTGGAAAGTGGTTTTATAAAATCCTTACAAACAATAACCTTCCTAAGTCTGCCTGCATTGGGGAAAGTGAGCCAAAACACTTGGTTGGTGGAGCCAAAGTGACATAGCATCAGAGCGACAGGCAGTACCGTGTCACAAAGGAGCCTTGCGGGAGAGTTTCCTGGAGCAGAACTCTGGGGCATGCCATAAAAGAATAAAAGAACTGCTAAAAACTAAAATATGATGCAACAACTTCAAAACTCATATCTAGTTAATCACCATGCTGGTGCGTGATTCTCTAGTGTGGGGAAAAGTAGATCAAATGATGTACGTTGTGTGAGTGTATGTGTGTGTGTGTGTGTGTGTGTGTGTGTGTGTGTGTGTGTGTGCAGGTGTGTGCAGGTGTGTGCAGGAGCTATGCATAGGCCACAAAGGCAGGGAACAAACAATACATGGGGATGAATGGTGTCATGTCTTAAAGATTGTGCAGATGACTCGGCATCCCCACCCTCTCACTTCTGATGCCACACACAGCCGCATAATTCAGCTCTCCTCAGCCAGAGGAAAAAGTACATGTGATTGATTTAAGGAGTAAGAATAGTGCAGTATGAAGCCGGTGTGGTGATCCATGCCTTTAAATTCACACTTGGGAGGCAGAGGCAAGAGAATCGTGAGTTCAAAGACAGCTTACTCTACATGTCAAGTTTCAAGACAGCCCGAGCTATATTGTGAGACCCAGAGTCAAAAACATCCCTATATAGGCCACAGTATGATTCTGTGATAGAGTACATGCGTAGTACTCATTAGGCCCTGGGACAGACTGACAGACAGACAGGAGGGAGGGAAAAGAAGTGGAAGGGAGGGGGAGAAGAGAAGATTAAAAAAATCCAATTTTAAAATCACTTATTGACAGACAGTGGAGGCACACGCCTTTGATCCCAGCACTCAGGAGGCAGAGACAGATGGATCTCTGAGTTCAAGGCCAACCTGGTCTACAGAGAGAGTTACAGGACAGCCAGGACTACACAGAGAAACCAAAAGGAAAAGCAAAACAAAACAAAACAAAAACACTTCTCCATATGAAGAATTGTAAAAGGCATAGAGATAAGTCTATTGATTTCTGACAGCAAATATTATTCCAAGTTTGTCTTACATAAGCCTTCTTATAACATACTTTGTGATTACAAGATTAATACTTTAAAAGCACAGGGTTGATGAAGTTCGGTGGTAGAGGGCTTGCCCTGTATGCACAAGCCCCAAGTTCTATCCCTAGCACTACAGAGGAAAAAATATAGAGAAGAAAAATATCACTCCTGATCTTACCATTAGCTCTGGTGTTAAAAATTTAGTGTATGTCTTCCAAGTCTATGCACTGTACACACATAGCAAATCATTTACTTCTTGTCTTTGTTATCCTTATTTTTCTTCTTTTCACCAAGTTTATATAAATGCACTAGAACACTATGTAATTATCACAAGAGCAAACATGTAAAGTCATCAGTAAAGTTGAGAAAACTGAGCATAAAAGAATCATCTTTATGGTGGCAAAACATGTTACCCACTTCTTAACCTACCATTTGCAAAAGTGTTGTCCCCCGGTTAAGAAAGGCATAGAAAACATGAATTGATTATGCCTTCAGAGGCTGCAGCCATAGTTAGAAAACACATTACACTGCAGTGAGATATTTGGAGAAAGAGCATGTCTACATCACTTATGTGACATAGCAATACAGTTGTCCGGTTGGTAGTGAGCCATCTCTGCCTAGTTGGACGTTATCACAGGTGTGCCTGTGCAGGATGGATGTGGCACTTTTGGGGCCAGGATTCTCACTGCTCCTGGAACCTCCTGAGGTGTCAGAGTCTGT
This sequence comes from Cricetiscus sungorus, assembly GCA_030556225.1. Lineage (NCBI taxonomy): Eukaryota > Metazoa > Chordata > Mammalia > Rodentia > Cricetidae > Cricetiscus > Cricetiscus sungorus. The sequence continues at coordinate 10,661,964 of JANBXA010000114.1, forward strand.
CGCCTGTGGATGAGGGACAGACTACCCTATTCTCAGTTCTATCAATGATTTTATACTTCAAATACAACCCAATGTTACAAGTACGTAAGTAGCACCATTTATACTTCAGCATTAGGATTGACATTTTATTAGGGTATTCTCAGGTTCCCTGAAAGAACATGACCGAAAAAAGTTTGCTGTTTCCTATGACATTCTGGACTCAGTGGGAGACATCACACAGATGGTGAAAGGTAGTCTAAAAACTACACAGATCCATTGTTAGACAAGATGGTCTGTTTATTAAAAAAAGGCTACATAAACCACTTTATAACATAGGTAATATAGGCCAAACGAAGTAAGGGACTTGTTCAGTATCCTATAGAATATCCATATATAACACTGTTACCCATCAGAATGCTTAAAGAAAGGCATACTAAAATGCTTAATATATAGTATATACGTTTGAGACAGGGTCTTTCTGTGTAGCCCCGGCTGGCTATCCTGAACTCACTGACCAGGCTGGCCTCAAACTCACGGAGATCCACCTGGCTCTGCCTCCTGAGTGCTGAGATTGAAGGTGTGCCCCACCACTGGTTACAATAAAACATTTTTAAAGCAATATGTGAAGCTTTATCCATAGAGACCTCCACTATGTATAAGGCACCCACCTGTACACATAAATATAGAAACAAATATATAACAAATACATGGACACATGACAAAATGTTGCCAATAAATATTTTAAAGTAGCATCTATCAGTGCACACAAATGATTATTACTCATTACAGAATACATTTTAATTTTTTGGTAGTTAATATTTTTCCAAATCTCTTACACTATACAAATTGTATTTGTATTGTAATTGTAATTGAAGAACATGAATTTTAAAATCTTTTTAAAGGAGCAAAATGTAATGATAGCTGAATTCTCACCTCCTAGAACCAACAGGCCAGCTCTGGAGGCTGGTTCTATTACAGCCCATAGGCCAGCCATAATAAGCATTATTTAAGGCTGAACATACTTTACCATGTTATAAAAATAAGATGTGCTTACAATTTTATAGAATTTTTTTCTTTCTTTTTTTGCTTTTTCTTGCTTTGTTTTGTTTTGTTTTGTTTTGTTTTTGAGACAGGGTTTCTCTGTGTAGCTTTGGAGGCTGTCCTGGCACTCACTCTGTAGACCAGGCTGGCCTCAAACTCACAAAGATCTGCCATCTATCCTCTGCCTCTCAAGTGCTGGGATTAAAGGCTACCACCTCCCGGTTTCTTTTATTTCTTTCTCTTAATTTTTTTTTTTGTTTTTTGTTTTTTTGTTTTTTGAGACTGTCTTTCTGTGTAGCCCTGGCTGTTCTGGAATTCTCTATGTAGACCAGGCTAGCCTTGAACTCAGAGATCCGCCTGCCTCTGCCTCCTGAGTGCTGGGATTAAAGGCGTGTGCTGGTATACCTGTCTTTTATATTACTATTTTCTAAGACCAATAATTAAGTTTATAAAAACGTTTTTGTTTATAATAAGATTTCTACTTTGAAAAACGACATAGTTGTCATATGATCTTAGAAGGGATCAAATCCAAACTGTCTCCAGTGGGCATCTTTGGCAGTGATGGGAAGGCAGGGTGTAGGTAAAGAAAGACACTTTTCCTGCTCTTTCATCATGTTTCAGTTTCTAATAAGCGGCATATTCTGTTTTAAATCCGAAAAATAAAATCTCAACAAATGTAAGAGAGGCAGTCAGTAAAGTGCTTGTTATGAATGAGGGTCTAAGTTCGGACCCCCAGGACCCGTGTGAAGAGCCCGGAATGGTGCTCTTGCCTGTGATCCCAGCTCTGGGGAGGAAGTCCTCCGGTTCTCTGGAACCCACTGAGGCGCTGGTCCTTCCAGTCTGGTAAGCTCCAGGCTCAATGAGAGACCCTGACTCAGAGATCAAGGCGAAGATCGATAAAGCTGGACAGCAATCTCTGCATTCTACACACGCACACATGTACGCATGCACGCACACACTCAAGAGGGTACACATACGCAGCCACACGCCACATCACAAAACACAATCAGTAAGAGCATACATTAAAAGTAAGCGTATGAATACAGACTTTTTCTACTCAAGTTCTTTCATACAATATATTCTGATCGGGTTTTCCCCTTCCCCTACACCTTCCAGGAATCCCTCCCCTCCCCACACATCCAATGCCATGCCTTCTCTCTCTTAAAAACAACAAAAACATAAAAAATGGAAAATAAACAAGCAAAAGACCAATGGGACAAAAAAAAAAAAAAAAGCCCAAGCAAAGCAAAATGAGACAAAAATACCACTGAGTTTGTTTTGTGTTCACTTGCCCTGGAGTGTAGTTAATATACCCAGAGAGATTCATTGAGAGGAAACTGATTTTTTTTCCCCATTTTCCAGCAGGTATTAGTTGCAGATAGTTTCTTGGTAGTGGGGGGAGCCCCGTGTCCACGTCGGCATCTCAGGCCCTGTGCATGTTGTTACCATGGTCTCTGCGAGCTCATATGTGCACCGTTCTCGTGTCTGGAAGTCAGTTTCTTTAGACCCATCCGCCACCTCTGGTTCTTACAGTCCTTCTGCCACCTCTTGAGTATGAATCTCTGAGTCCTGACGGGGAAGGCCTTAACACTTGTACACTGTCCCCTCCTGGGTCTTTGTTAGTTCCCATATACTGCAAGAAGCTTCTCTGATGAGGGCTGCGCAAGGCACTGGTCTGTGAGTGTAGCAGAGTCCCACTGGGAGTCATTTTATTGCAATCCTCCTTCAGCAGAACAACACCGTTTAGTTTACCCCGGGGCTGATTACCTATTCATTTCCAGGATCTTGGCCACCTTGTCCGTGTCAAGCACAGATTCCATCACAGAGTGGTTGGTTACGTATCCTGAAGGCAGGCCACCATTGTAGGTCTCAGGGTTTGTAGCGAGGATACGATTGTGTTTCTCCTCTGGTAGTGTGCAGAGTACCTTTCAGTACCCTGAGTGGTGGTCAGTAGGGGTGAAGCCTCTGACTGGGCACCAGCTCCACTGCTCTGTGTTTGATGATGTGTCTAAGCGTT